>OU898283.1:129776612-129779112 GCA_918026665.1 Diabrotica balteata | reverse complement strand
ATTTATATATATACAAAAATAATATGACAGCGGGACCTAGACCACACCCTAGCATCTACAATTTTAATGATTACAATTTTTTAACATGTATTAAAGTATTTATTAATAAAAATGTCAATTTTTACTTTAAAAATTCAAACAAAAAAAAGTTACCTGGGTTTCACTAACCGTTACTTTAAATATTGTGGACTTACACTCTCTTCCACAGGAACAAATTCATTTCCAAACTGTAAAAAAGTTTTCTGTAACAAAGCAAAAATAGGAAATCTCCAGGCCCTGGCCAAATACCATCAGACTGGCTCAAACTTCTATAACTCTGACAATGTTTCTAACAAACATTTATAACCACGTATACGAAAGTGAAACACTGCCACAAATATGGTTGAAGTCTACATTTATCCCTTCTTCTTCTTCTACTTTTTGTAGATCTTTCGATCTGTTTAATTCTGAAGCTGCCTCTGGTTAATTTCTTGGGAGGTAGATTGCCAACTATCCCTCCATCTTTTAGGTGGTCTTCCGGGGGGGTCTTGAACCAGGCGGATTATTTTCTAGGGCAATTTTTGCGAGTCTATTCTCATCCCAATTTATCCCAATTATCCCTACATTTATCCCAATTCCAAAAAAATCTAATACATCATCATGTAAAGACTTTAGAATAATTAGTTCCATGAGTCACTTTTTAAGCTTCTTCTTAGGATAATTTTGAATAAAATCAAGCAGAAATGTGAAGAAACAATGGGAAATAAACAATTCGGTTTCAGAGAAGGATTGGAAACAAGGGAAGCTTTGTTCTCAATGCTTACACTACTTCAACGACCATGGGAAATACAGAAACCAATTAACGTCTGTTTTATAGATTTTAAGAAGGCGTTCGATAGGGTTCAACGTGGTTTGAATATCAAGAAATGATTGGAATAGATAATAAAGATCTAAGACTTTTAAAACATCTATATTGGAATCACGAAGTTCTACTCTAGTAAACGGCAAAGAAACAGACAAAATTTGTATTCAAAGAGGTGTTAGATTAGGTTGTGTGTTGTCTCTAACTTTGTTTAACGTTTACTCAGAAATAATGTTTAACGAAGTCTTGGAAGGGCAATGTGAAGTTCGAATCGATGGAGAAACTATGAACAACATTAGGTATAAAGATGACACAGCGATGATGGCTGAAAGTATCGAAGATCTTCAAATCCTTATGGATCAAGTCACTAGAAGATGCTCTAATAACGGACTAAGCATAAATACAACAAAGAGAAAGTTACTTGTGGTTAATAAACAAGACTTCGGCGCTATACATCTAATTGTCAATAATAAACCGATAACAAAAGTTAACCATTTTAAAAACCTAGAATATTGGATAAAGAAGACACTTAATCCGGATAAAGAAATTAAAACTCGTAAGAAATTGCAAAAGGAGCATTTATAAAATTTGAATCTATTCTGAGCAATTCTCAGCTGAACTTACAGCTGAGAATTAAGTTCCTAAAATGTTATGTGTATCCTGTATTACTGTATGGATGTGAAACCTGGATTATGAAGGTTAAAATGATGAACAAATTAGTAGTAGGTTAATATGAAGGTGACGTAATAAAGATAAAAAAAGAGAAAACTGGAGTATTTGGGGCATATAATGAGAGGAAGCAGATACTGGATAATGCAGTTGATACTCAACGGAAAGATCGACGGAAAAAGAGGAATTGGTAGGAAGAAATACTCATGGCTTCAAAACCTTTGTTAATGGACTGTCTTATTAGCAGATGAACTATTACATGCCGCGCAAGATCGAGAACGATATCGTCAAATCGTCATGGAAGCTACCCACGCATAAAACTTGGACACGGTACTCAAAGAAGAAGATGACTAATTAGTTTTTCAACGCAGAAACTGAAAACTATTGACCAGATGCAATATAATAAAAATACTCAGAGCAAATCCCAAAATTTTACTGCTAAATAAAAATTTAAATATTTACGTTTATTTAAGTTGTTGAAAGATCTATGCTTGATGTAAGATTTCTAAGGTTCAAAATATATATTATTTGCGGGTCGAATCGCTTTTCTTCTAACAGGCAAGTTAAAATTTAAAAATCAATTTTGAAAGTTTTCGAGTGTTTGTTTTCTTGAGCAAACGTAATAAGAGTTTGTATTCAGAGTTACTGGGAAAGATATCAGATAAAGTATTCGAAAGGAGTTGGGCTCAGGACTCTAATTTCAATTTTAAAGCCTTTCATCGTTTAATTTTGTGTTGGGTTTAAAAGCTTTTAAATATATTTTAAGCAATTATTAGTTTAATCTAAAACTTGTTTACTTAAGACTGGCAATTACCTGACTAAGTTAATGAGAAATACTGTAGTTATCTAAAACGAAATCTGTAAAAGCAATAGAGAAAAATAAATTCTGTTTCAGTTTGAGTTCCCAACATTTATGACGGAATAAAGCTAGAAGCACGAGAATTATTATAATATTATAAGACTAACTTTATAATCTCATCTAAACTTATA